>OX457041.1:37862330-37867330 GCA_949752735.1 Lumbricus terrestris
TTGAACATAGCTCACTTGGAAATAATAAAAGTCCCGTCGCAGTTGATATTAATCTTCCCTCTAATATAAACGCACAGGGCTCTGGATTTTCTATGGAATCCCACATTTATACAGCCATAGAATCTGACGTCAACCTTAAGCGACGCGGCACTTTAAACCCCACTCCGTAGACTACCATTACAATAAACACCAGACCAACCACCGAAAGAGCATCACGTTAAGAATACTGACAACGCGTGTTCTTATCTCACCTGATGCGGTTGTCTCTGCCGTGGTGTGGAGGGAGATTGTGTGGCGCCCTCATTCGACCGTCAAAGACGAGACAAGCGAGTCAAAGAGGAAGACCAAGAACCGAGCAGGGAACCAGCGCATGCGCAGTCGAAACGAAACGGACACGTGCACTATGCACGAGAAATTATTGAGCAGACATGTTTCAACGATAGACGCAAAACTATTGGACATGTGCGCGGTCTACAGTAGACAGAAAATCATTGGACGGGTAAACAGAGAGTGACTGGAGAAATGAGTGGAAAGAAATGGACTGGGGAAAGGATTGAAGACACCACAACAGCAGTCGGAGTATAAATGGTCTGGCAGTAAGCCCGACACAGAGAATGAAAGCAAGTAAGTAAACAACAAAAGTATGCAGCAAAAGAAGAAAATTGATTAGACGACGAAACTCATCCAATAAGAAAGAGAGACAGACGATACGGACAAAGAAGCAGACAAGCAGGCAGACACAGAGGCAGACAAGCAGACAGACAAGCGGTGCATGGCTTAGAGAAGAGAAGAAAGAAAATAGATAGATGACAGCGTAGACCTCACATGAACCGCCGGATGATTGATGGGTGGACGGATGGATGGATGGGATAGATGGATGGGATAGAATAGATGGATGAATGTGCGGATGGATGGATGGATGGATGGATGGATGGATGGATGGATGGATGGATGGATGGATGGAGGCCTGGATGCTTGGATGCATGGATGGATACATGGATGGATACATGGATGGATGGCTGGCTGGATGGATGGATGGATGGATGGATGGATGGATGGATGGATGGATGGATGGATGGGTGGACGGACGGACGGACGGATGGATGGATGGATGAACGGACGGACGGATGGATGGGTGAGTGGACAGACGACAGATGGTTGAATGGGAGAGAGATTGTGTAGATGGTGCGTGATCATTGTGGTATGAAGTCTTTAATGCGTCCAATAGAAAAGAGAAGAAATCAATGACGAAGCCACTGACCCACCGACCATCTGTCCGACCCACCAACCATCCGACCTACCGACCACTTGACCGACTATCTGACCGACCATCAGACCGACCCAACGACCATCCGACTTATGGACCATCAGAACATCCGACCCACCGACCATCCGACTTATCGACCATCAGACCCTCGACCAACCGACCATCCGACTTATCGACCATCTGACCGACCGATGCCATCTTACACTGCTGCTGGGCTGTCGAGGTCATGTCTAGGTTAGAAGTCTGCGAAAGAAGTCTTCGAAAAGGCGAATGCATAATGACATGGAACTCATTGCAGACATTATAGTGTGCAATACAGCATACTAATGTCTGCAATGAAAGCGTTCTGAGCATTTGTTGTTATTCTGGCTTTCGTTATTATTGTCTTACTCAGTGTGTGTGCGTGTGCGTGTGTGCCTGCGTGCGTGCGTGAGTGCGTGTGTGTGTGTGTGCACGTGTGCGTGCGTGTGCGTGCGTGAGTGTGTGCGTGCGTGTGATCCATCACGATTACGAAAAACAGAGCAATCGTTTTTCTCGAATGGCTAGTCTTGCGTGATGTTATTATTATTATCGGAATTCGGTTACATCTGATAGTGAATGATCCATCGGGATTTTGACAAAGATCAAAAGCTCAGAGCTTATTGTTGTTATTGTTGTTGTTAAGGATTGTGTTTTGCTGTTATTGTAGCAGTATAGCCTATAGTTGCCTATTGTTAGGCTAGCTAACTATAGTGGAAGACCAGCAAACGATAGAACTAAATAAGCCTTCGTCAATGTATTTACCTGGAAAGCGTTTGGAAGGCGAACCATGGCCAGGGTGCAGCCGTTTTCTCATTCGACAGAACTCCGTACACCCCGAACAGAGCGTAGACCTGCAGTATACAGATGGAGAATGTTCCAATGAGCAGAACGTATGTAATCCTAAGCACAGTCTGAATCACGCATCCCTGTACTATCCGGTGAAGTCCTAGACTACTGCTACGAACCGGAAGCGGATACGGACGATCTGGTGGACTTCCGGACGCAACGGCCTCGTTCTGGTCATCGACCGGAAGTGCGCTGCACCGGATGTGGAGCTGTTTGGAATGGTTGGCCTCTCTATCGCAGATCCTGCTCGTCAACGGAGAGTTGACTTCTGTGTCGGCCAGGTATCCCCGTTCATTCGTATCCGGTTCATCGTCCGTATTGCTGGCCTTCTGGATCGTCTCTTCTTCCGCTTGTGTCGTCACATCCGCAGCGGGGGAGTAGGTGCCCGACATGCGATCTGGGGTTTGAGGTCCTGCCGTTGTGGGGTCTGAGTCGCAGTCGAATGCCCTGTTGACGTGCGTCAGGGTCAACAGCATCGAAGACCTTCGATCGGTTGTATCATGCATCGATCGTCGCATCATCCGTATCGAACAATTGTCCTCTGCTGTCCTCCTCCTACCTACTGTCCCTCGTCGCCTTGTCCTTTCGTCGTCCTCGCAACTGTCCTCCGCCGCGGCAGCTATGTGGTTGCCAATGACGACGTCCTCTGCCCTCAGCACCTCCTCGCTCAGCTGGTTCGACCCGCACTGTCTTCCAATTGAGAAGATGAAGTCGGTCGACTGGGTCTCCGTGTCGTATCCCTCGCCGTCAGATCCTCCTCCTCCAGTGCTGCAACGCACGCGGTGGTTTCTATTCCTAAGCACTCCGCGACATGATCTCGTCCACACGCCGCGCCTCCGCTTCGAGCATCCGTGCACGGCACTACTGACGCGATGGATGCCAAAGGAAGGAGCCGCAGCGGAAGCAGTTGGAGGGGAGTCTGGCCTTGAGACGTTCAGAGATGTGGCATCGTCGTCTGGACTGAAGTTGGAGAGGTTGTAGAAGCAGTCCGAGTCGGTCGAGTCATCGTCGGACTCGGCGCTACAGCAGACGGCTCCATTCTCAGCCGCCCCTACCACCGTTGACCACCGACCCCCATGCAGGCCACCGCCACCTCCACCGGGGTCCATCGGGGTCTTGGAGATCCTCAGAAGAGCGAGGTTGCGAGGGTTGACCGTGCTCCCCGTCCGTCCCAGCTGGCGCTTCAGTCTCGTGTAGGCGACGATCTGTCGGAGGGCGGCGCTCGTGCGACTCGTGTACTGAGCCATACGGAAGCACTTGTAGACGATGACGAAGCACATGACGAACCCCCAGGTGACGAAGACGACCTGGCAGAGGATGATCCACTGACGGGACCTCGGACGCATCGACGCCACCAGGTAGACGACCGACACGGACAGGAAGTACGTCACCAGCACGACGTACCTCCACACGGATCGTTGCGATGACGTCGACGACTGAGGGTCCAATCGGAAGCGGATGAGTCCGGCGAGGACGCGCTCGAGAAGGACACAGGCGGCGATGACCGTCGGGAAGGCGAGTCCGTGGAAGAGCTGGACGATGCTCGGTGGAAGAGTTCCGACGGAATGGTACGGATCGACGAGTAGGAAGAGACTCCGAAGGAGGGAGAGCTGACCGACAAAGAAGAGGAGGAGACCGAGCGACGGTTGCGACCGGAGACGTCGGTGCCTGGCCACGGCCATCGCCAGGGACGCCAGGGACCCGACGAGGTAGAGGCTGCCCAGACCGTAGACATGGAACGACCACGACCAGCTCCATACCTGCCTGGCGATCGGCCAGACCGGAAATGGTTCCGGAAGAGGAATGACGTCGTTGATGACGTCAACGCCGGACTCTGTTCCACTGGAATTCATCATCGTTTTCTGTCAACGTCACCACAGACGATTCGTCGTCTTCTTCTTCTGCGCAGATATAACAACTCATTTCACTCAGTCTGTCTCTACGTTTGTGTGTTTGTTTGTTTGTTTGTTTGTGTTTGTGTTGTGTGTCTACATGTATGTGTCTGCAAGTACATGTAGGGGCCTACCTGTTTGTATCTGTTCGTCTTTTGCTTAAAAAGACGAACGGATACAAACAGGTAGGCCCCTACATGTACAATGTACTTGCAGACACATACATGTAGACACACAACACAAACACAAACACACACACACACAAACAATTTGTCTGAGCATGCCTACATGTCTTATATGCAAGACCGTGGTCATGAATTTGTTGGGGGGGGTATTTACTCGATCTTGAGCAAACCGACAAGCAACCGAACGAACTGACTAATGCAGCTTCCACGTCATAAGCATCATCATCAGCATCATCTTCATCATCATCTTCTTCATCATCACCATCATTCATCATCATCATCATCTTCATCTTCATCATCATCATCGATTGGATCTAATCCATTGTAAACATTTCACATAGAAATAAGAATCTTAAAATTAAATCGCCCAATAGTTATCACATCGTGTGTTAGTAAATGTATTATTTCATTTCGACATTATTTGATTTGGGTGGGGGGGGGTGTTCAAACACCCGAAACACCCCCTAACTATACGGCCTTGTGTCTTAGTCTTGCCGTCTCTTTGCATCTGTCTGTTTGTCTGTTTATGGTTGTCTGCACAGGCCTGTGCAAATATTATGTGCGCACCTGTCTGCATGCATGTGCCCGTATTGTCTGTTTGTTTGTATGCAATGCAGGTATGTTTGAATGTTGTTCTGTCTGCTTCCTTTTGACTGTTTTTACCATAATTATTTTATGTGTATTTCAAATCTATACGACTGCACGTGTGCGTGTCCGTACACAGAGTGAGAATTGTGGAAAAATGACAGGGTGTTGAACTATAATATGATCCACTTGGAATTGTGGTGT
>OX457041.1:37872330-37897330 GCA_949752735.1 Lumbricus terrestris
GAATTGCAGATAAAAGAGACAACGCAAAGAGAGGAAACTAACGTGGATTGGACGAAGACGAGGAAGAGGCGACCTCCACCAAGCACGACAAGAGAAAGGGAAAACAGCGTGTAAAGATGGAATGACGGACATAAGATGGACGATGGAACGGGTGGAACTATGGAGTGGATGGAGTGGAGAAATAGCAAATTGGCTAAGATCAAAGAAGTGTGCGTCGCGTCTGTGTGCACGTGTAATCGTCTGCTGTGTGCACATTATAACACGCGGGAAGGCCATTATAATGTTTTAAAATGGTGCGTGTGTTGGTGCACGTTCATATGCGTGTGTGCGTGCTGGACAGTAGAGGAATGCCATTCCAGAAAACGACGATAAAGATAAGAGTGAAAATACCGATATCCCGGTGTTATTACCCGGTGTTATTATCCGGTGCTATTATTCGGTGCAATTCGAAACTTGAGTAGATCTGCATAATTGTTTTATTATGACCAGAAGACTATGTTTGTTCTTCTAGGCTCCAAATCTCTAACGCAATGGGCAGACCTGTTCATTCTTCGTTGAAAATCAGCGACGTACAAATTAATAGACCTTAATAGCCTAACATAATCTATGCTACTAGCATCTATCTATTTATGACCAACTTCTCTATGTAACCTTAATTAAACCCAGATTGTCATCGCCGGGCGTGATCGCCCCACGATGTCTCGTTCTTTTCTTTCACTCTCCTCTCCTCTCTTTCTTTAACGGTTTTAACCTATAATGCGTCTATTGTTGTCATTCGGCCTGTCTTCAACAATCCATCTTTAGATCTATATCCAGCCAGTCTGCAGCTATAATAATTATATGCTACAGTTATTGCTGCCTAATTTCATTCTTTTCATTCACGCTTCTGTTCGTCAACGATTTTTTTGCTAGCTTGCTGACTTTCCTTTTCTTACTTTCCGAACATGCTTCCCTCCTTTCTGTTGTCTTTCCTACTTTCTTTGTACTGTCCTTCTCCTACTCCTTCCGTCATTCATTCATTTATTGCTTGCTAAATTAATTATTAGAAACCTTTCTTTCATCGTTCTTTCGTGTGTTCTTTTGCGTATCCTGCATCGAGAAAGTAGTTCGGCATATTCCCAGCGGATGAAATTTTGATAAAGCGCCGGCCTCTGTTCTCTTATTCCGTCCTGGAATGACTGCTGTGGATGGATGACCTACCACCACCACCACCACCACCACCACCGCCACCGCCACCACCACCACCAAATTCCGGTCAATTGCAAGTTAACAAGAACCTTCGGAGTGTTGCGGGGTATAAGGTGAGAAATGGATGTTACCCGATTCCCAACTGCCCTTGTTCTCGATGCTCTCTTTTCCCTCTGACGTTTCATCATAAATCGATTGCGTCTCATCGCTAGATGTCGTGATGTGCACCGAAATATCGTTATCTGTCTTTGCCTCAGCTGTCTGTCTGTCTGTCTGTTTGTCTGTCTGTCTTCTGTCTGTCTGTCTTCTGTCTGTCTGTCTGTCTGTCTGTCTGTCTTTCTTGCATCTGTCTTACACTCCAACTGCTTCGCTATTAATCTCCGCCTTTTCTCGGGGATGAACCTTGCGGAGCTGAGAGAGATGCGGCGAGAGATCGGTGGTTCATGGAGAAGGTTGACTAAGACGGTCACTAATATTATAATATACCCCGCAGTCAATTGAGTTGATCGATCGAGTCTATCGTAAGTCGGCCAAGTCGAGTCGATCGAAAAATAGTCGACTCGATCTATATACTTGCAAGTCGAGTCGATCGTTGATCTAGCCAAGTCGAGTCGATCGTTGTTTCCTCGACTCGACTCGACTCGACTTAGATGTATTTTACTTACTCTTGTGCAGGTAGCCTATACGTCGCAATTCACAATTTCACAAAATTAATTACCTACAATGCATGATTCAAGGAGATATGCTACCCTGGTAATTCCGTGCTGGCACAAAAATTCAAAAAACCTAAAGACCTCTAAGGCTGCTGATACGGTGGCAATCGGTGATGATGGCTGTCGTGTGGTGGAGCCTGAGTAGAATCGGGATAGTACTACAGCCTGAAGAGTTCGGTGTATAGTATTGAATAGGTTAGAACATACATGCACAATGTACATTGTACATGTAGGCTTAGTGCCATATATAGTTGCGCAGTGGCGTAGCCAGGAATTTATGATGGGGGGTTGGGGTTTTTATGGCCTGGCCGGATGCCCTCTCTGACACCAACCCAACAGTATTACAGTAAATAAAAAGGGAATAGAGTAACGAAGGGAATAAAGTAAGAAAAACAGTTGTTACTACAAGCAATTGTTTTGTTTTTTCTTATTTAAGTGGGTAAATAACCTTTAAAAACCCTTTTTTCCTAGGCCAATGGGAGATTGACCCCCGAAACCCCCTTGTCTACGCCACTGTAGTTGCGTTAGTTGCGTACCGGTATAATTATAGTCTCAGCAGAATAATTGGGAAGATAAAACGACTCGTGACAGCAAATAAGCACAAGACTGCATAGTATTATATAATGAGAGAGATACAATAGATACAATAGATACAATAGATACAATAGATACAATAGATACAATAGATACAATAGATACAATAGATACAATAGAATGCCTGATGAGTGTTGATGAAATAGGGTAGAAGTGCGTCTCTTCACACTTCCATTACTTTTAAAGGTCGCTGCATGCGATGTATCTCAGTATATTCTCAGAACAACATCGCACCGACCATGTTTACGGGAGGTCCAGCTCTCCACCAACCTCGACGAGGATAAGCCAGGCATAATCCAGCGCAAATGAGCCACGAGGTCGTCACATCCCTCTGGTCACATCTCCCTCGGGCATCGCACTCCAGCGCTTTATATGGAGCCAGTGGAGCCAATAAGCAGGGCGCCATCTATCCGAGTCCACGATCGACAATTCAATCAACTTTCCTTTTGTTAGTTTAATGCAGCGAATTACGGTCGAGTGGACAGGAGCGACACCTTGCGGCGGGAGCGACGACAAAACGAAGTCACTACAGACACGAATCAAACGAAGACTCGACAAATCTACGTGCACACATTGTACGACAAAGTATATGTATGTATGTATATATAATACATATAAGATGTATAATAATTATATAGTATATTCTATTCACTGATATTTGCACAAATATACGATCGAATACATATAGCCAGAGAGTGGGATTTTTCGAAGAAGGCAAATTTGTGCTACAGTGTACATGCCAAATTTATATTTGATCTATTTGTACCTAAATCACGAACTTCATTAACCCACAGTGCCGGTGTCACGAAATAAAGTCTCCCCCCGATACAAAGTCGCCCCCCGAAACAGAGTCTCCCCCTGGATGAAACTCTGTATTGGAAGAAATTTTCTGAAGTAAAAGTATTATATGTTTTCTTGTTATATAATCTGGCCACGTAAACTAACCGTTTAACCTGCTCATTTTTAAATTTGATGCAACTGTAGCCAATTTTACGCTGAACGGGGGAGACTTTATTTCGTGGACGGCGGAAATATTCTCTCCCCCACGGAGACTTTATTTCAGAATATACTCTCCGGGGGCGAATTTATTCTGGGACAGATCCTCCGGGAGGAGAATCTGTTTCGAAATAAAGTCTCCGGGGGGAGACTTTTAGGGGGAGACTCTGTCACGCGACACCGGCGCTAGGGTACCTGAGGCCCCCAAAGAAAAACTTGAGGCCCCCCATACCTTGAGCTGTCATCTCAGCAAAATTTCTCATAATATAAGTGCTGAAAGACTTCAATAAATGGCCCATCCCAATTGCTAATTTTTGTGGAATTTCCATGCTGTAATGGTAGAATTTTAAGCTGTCCCCTTTACAAAAATAGATCTTTTTCATTGTTGTTAGTCGTGCTTTAGGACTTCAGAGTGTCCCACTCCATTGTTTAAATTTCTCCGATTTGCCAACCGTAATGGCAGCATTTACAGGCTGTCATCTTAACAAAATTGATCATTGTTGATGGGCAGTGGATGCTAGGCCTACTTATGAAATATTTCTGAAATATAAGGTGATACAAGGATTCCGTCCCAACCACAAATTGTGGGGCCGTGCCCCTGCCCACACCCCAAGTCTTCTCTTTGATTGAAGGATAATGCTCTATTGGTTTGAGTAATATAATTTTGTATGCTTTGCGTTAAAACATAATTCGGTGGGTGGTTTCAGGAATGAGCAGTCATGAAAGGTATAATTACCAGCTACATTTGAGGCCCCTTGCAAACTTGAGATCAGACACATACCAAGGACATCTGGGACCCTATACACAGGCTTTAATGTTCAGGTCTCACGCAGGTTTTATTTTGAGGCCTCATCCAATTAGCAATTAGAATAAGTTACAATTTATAAGCGTTGTGTTTGAGAAAGTGGACGAAATTGCCTGAGTTAGTTTAAATGGCTTTATACTTACGCCCAAAATCAGTATGGTATTTACATTAGGTCTGCTATGGCAGTGCCATATGGTTAGTTGAGGCATGCACCAGACCGGATCTGCACAGTCACAAATAGGCATAATGACCAGATAAATTTGGGGGCCCCTTTCAAACTCGGGCCCCCCAATTGGGGGGTACGGGGTGCTAGCGCCGGTGTCACGAAATAAATTCTCCCCCCGATACAAAGTCTCCCCCCGAAACAGAGTCTCCCCCTGGCTGAAAATCTGTATTGGAAGACATTTTTCTAGTGTAAAAGTACATTTATGTTCGTGTTAAATGATCTAACAACGTAAACTAACGGTTTAATATGCTCATCTATAAATTTCAGGCGACTGTAGACGATTTTACGCTCAACGGGGGAGACTCTGTTTCGTAGACGGAGGAAATATTCTCTCCCCCCGGAGACTTTATTTCAGAATATAGTCTCCGGGGGGCGAATTTATTCTGAAACAGATCCTCCGGGGGAGAATCTATTTCGAAATAAAGTCTCCGGGGGGAGACTTTTAGGGGGGAGACTCTGTCACGCGACACCGGCACTGTTAACCCAACATCGGGCTTTTGCTATTGTTGGTCCTTTAGTTTGCAATCACCTTCCTTCTTAAATTCGTGGCAGGATTCTTGTAGGAAATTCACCTAATAATCTTCGTTTATTGACATTCAATCTGACAAACCGCAGAACGATTACATGTACAAGTTATACGAAATACGGCCTGCTTCGCACGACACGCAGTTCGGCTACAACAGGTTCGGTAACTTAACACTAATGGCCTAAGTACTGGATCACTCCTGATTCGGCCAAGCCAGGAGTGGGAGGGGCTATCTTTTATTTTTAGCAGAACCCGAGTCAAGCAACACAACAGCAAAGCGCCAATGGCAGCTAACAGAAAATTTAAATAAATTTTTGCCCCGTGTGAGGCTTGAACCCGGGTCCGCGCGGCTGACTCTCAGTTTAACGGCCAGCGCTCTCTCCACTGAGCTACGGGACCCCCGTATCTTTTCGCTGCTTGAAGACATTTATCTTTTCATTGGCCTGTCACGCTGAGAGCGCTTCTGAATAGCTCTGCTGTGAGAAGCGCTTTACAAATGTTTTATTAGATTAGATTAGATTATAAAACAAGAATCAGAAGGAAAGAATGGAGCATATCAGAGCTCAAAGAGTTTTCTTATTTTTGCTCGTTTTAAATCTATGTTTGATCACAGGTGAAAGAAATTCTTGTTTTGTCGTTTGATGCTGTTATACTGCTTTCTACGTCTTGTTTGCATAATCTATTAAGATAAGATAAGATAAGAATATTCTTTAATATACCAATTGCTATCCGCATTTTGGTGTACATACAAGGTATAATAAGCAAACGTACACCATTTCTATATCCAATCAATGTCAAAATGTTTTACAATGGCATAAAATGCTAAGTCCAAATCCAATATAAAATTTTAAATAAAAAACGACAAACATTTCACGCGTAATTAATTAATTAATTAATTAATTAATTAAGGATTAATTAATTAATTAATTAGACGAAAGAGGATAAAAATATACATTGAATAACAGTCAAAACTCTGACTCATTTAAGATCTGCATGTTGTGCCATGTCAACATTTACATTTTTGTCTTTATCCACTTAGCCATTTATCTCTCCAGCTTCTTTCATTCCATCGTTTTGATGTCTTGAATATTGCAGCAGCCATGCATGATGCATCAGCCGCTCTTATAGAGCATTATAATGTGAGGCAGAACGAAACGAAGAGATGAACGCCGTAATCTAATCAAACATTTATACAGCGCCACTTTGAAAACTCAGTCTCCCAATTCTCTTTGGAAAAGAGATTATAGTTGAAAGTTCTACAGAAGAGAAAGACCACTTAACAGACGCTGCATAGAAACACACATAGCCTATGATAATAGACTAATAGGGCTGTTGATTTAATCGCGTTAACGCGAGCGATTAACGCGCTAAAAAAATTGCGATTAAAAATTTTAACGCATTAATCGTACGCGTTAATTAGATCTGATTAAAATGGAATAAGAGGCAGAAAAACTCGTTTTAAACGGAAGGCTCATACTTAATACTTAAAACTATCGATCACATTTCAAACAGGGTATAATGTAGGGTGACCATTTCTTCGCCATCAAAACAGAGGGACACTTGGGGGAAACTTAAAATTATGCTATATTGATTCCTTAACTACAGGACAAGAGGCCTACGAGGGCCTAGACCAATCGAGTCTGCTATAGGGGCTACAATCAAAAGGGTGAAATCCAAATGGCAGGTTTTTTAACGTGCAGTTCGACACAAACTGTGCAGTCCTATACAAATGGATTTGTGCAGTTGTAGAATCATTTCTGTGCAGCTAAAAATAGTAGAAAGGTCATTTTCATCTGAATCGGAGTCATCTGCATGCCGTGGAGGATGGGAATCAATCAATCAATCAATCACATAAATTTATATAGCGTCCCTTCAAGTTCTCTACTCAGAGGCGCTCCCAACCCAGGCCTGGTCAAAGAGAAAGTTCTTGAGAAGACGGTAGAAAGAGCCAGCAGAGTCACGAAGAAGCGAACGGAGAGCCGCAGGAAGGCCATTCCAGATAGCTGGACCCACCACGGAAAATGCTCTTCGCTGCATAGTAGCGGTACGACAAAAAGGGACAAGATAGTCACCGCGGGCAGCTGACCGCAGCGAACAACGGCCCAGAGAAACCGAGACTGGAGTAAAAAGCTCACATAGGTAGGATGGAGCTTGAGACAGAATGCAGCGCCAAGCTATAGACGAAACTCTATAAGCAATGCGTTGCTGCAGTGGGAGCCAGTGGAGGTCGTCCTTCATGAAGGCAGAAACGTGAGCAAACCGGGAGATGCCACCAACCAAGCGTGCTGCAGATCGATGGACCCTAACCAAGGAGTTCAGACGGACCTGTGGGAGGCCAACATAAAGAGAGGAGCAGTAATCTAAGCGGCTGCAAACAAAGGCATGGACAAGAGTAGAAGATGCAGTGAATGAGAGAGAGCGAGCAACGACACGCAGCTGTCGAATTTGATAATAGCAGGCACGTGACAGGGAAGAGATGTGCTTAGAGAAGGAGAGTTCTTGGTCCAAGATGACCCCAAGGTCTCGAACAGAGGTAGAGAAGGTTACAAGGGGAAACTCATGTGCGAGAGCAGCCAAGTCAATCTTGGCCAGCTGCTGGCGAGTTCCCAGCCATATGAATTGCGTCTTCAGAGAGTTGAGTCGCAGTCGATTTGACGAAAGCCAAGAAGTAAGGGTGTCAGAAGCACTGACCATAAGGCGGACAGTTTTGGCTGCGTCCACAGCAAAGCAATGGGCATATGATTGGACATCATCAGCGTAGGAGTGGCTTCGCAATGAGCAAGAAGCGAGCAAAGAGCCAATGTCTGCAGTGAAAAGGATATAGAGCAAGGGCCCTAGAACAGAGCCCTGCGGAAGGTCCACTGGAACGGGGATCCAAGGGGAACGAGTGGAGTGAAAGACAGTGGAAGAGGAGCGGTCAGCTAGATAGGATGTGAGCCAGTCAAGGGGCAGAGCAGAGATGCCAAAAGAAATAGAAAGCCGATGAATGAGAATATTGTGATCGACAGTGTCGAAAGCAGCACTCACGTCGTAGAGAGCCAGTAGAGTTACCTGCGATTTGTCAATCGCATTGTAAACATGAGAAAGAAGATGAAGAAGAAGGGTCTCAGTGGAGTGCCCCTTGCGAAAGCCAGATTGGTATGGAGGGAGGAGCATATTCGAGTCCAAGTACCTAAAAAGCTGAATAGCAACAAGCTTTTCAATAATTTTAGATACAAAAGTAACATTAGCTATAGGCCTATAGCTAGACGGCAGAAGAGGGTCAAGTCCCGGCTGCTTCAGGATCGGCGTGATGATTGACCGTTTCTGGGATGCCGGTAGAATGCCATCACGAAGAGAGGCATTACACATGAGAGTCAGGAAAGGAAGGAAGATGTCGATGGATTCCTGTATGAGGAACGGTGGCAAAGTGTCCAATTCAGAGTAGTTTGGCGTAGAGGAGAGGATGAGGCGACGTAGCTCGAGCTCAGAGACGAGGTCGAGGCTGGAGAGACGGCAATCGGTAGGAGCGCATTCAGGAGGTGGAAATCCATCTGTTTCCCGACGCACCGTGTCGATCTTGGAAGCAAAATGGCTGGCGAAGTCAGCTGCTGTAAACGGTGGAGGCGTTGCGGTAGAGGAAGGTTGAGGTCGCCCCAGGAGATCCTTGAAGGTGGACCATAATCGTCTGGCATCTCCAGCGTTGGAAGAGATCTTACGCTCCCAATACTGACCCTCTATCTCCCTGAAGCGACTGTGCATGGAGCGCACGGATCGGACCCACTTCAGATGATCGGCTGGCAAACGTGTGCGGCGGTAGGTTCGCTCAAGCCGACGGGTGTGACGGCGAAGTGAGTGGCATTCTCCGTCGAACCAAGGAGAAAGAGGGCGTGGAAGAGAAATAAGGACCGTACAGTTCTAAAAATTCCTTACAAAAAACCTGTCAACAAGGAGAAACTGAAGAGAGCGAGTGTTCAATTAGATACAAAAGAATAATAAGAGAATTCTAATGTATACTTTCGTCTTAATGCCTGTCATTGGGCTGAAGAAGCCCAGGAGAATAGATGCAAGCTCTGTTGACAACTTTATCCATTCTTCTCAAAAACCGGAACAAGTTTGCACTTTTGCCTGAGTCGTCGGGACACCGGGATACACCACACAAAACCGGAACATGTCTCGGAAACCCAAAGATATTAATAATGCTACTAACAATTATTTTTCCCACAAACATTAAAAAATTTCACTCAGCTTCTCGTTTAGTTTATATCTTTAATTATTAATTATAGGCCTACTTCGATGTATACTCTGCTGCAACAGTGTTTTGTGTTGTATATAGCCTATTCCATTGTGCATTTGCAAGTAAGTGGAGTAAACCTAATAAGGAATAAATATTTACTTGCTTAATTACTCAAACTCAGCAAATTAAACCGAAATTGCGCATTACATCATAATACATTGTGCACACTGCAAACAATAGCATGAAGCCTTAGAGAAATACAATTTAAAGAATGCACATAAATCACATCTAATAACTATATGATATATAACTTCTTCTGAATCACTGTGTTTGTCTCTGTCTATATAGATACCTATAATGCTATATAGAATATGTATATATCATATGCATACACACATACATATATATACATAGCCTACATGTGTGGGTGCGTGCGTGTATGTGTTTGTTTATACAGCAACGTAATTTTGTGGATGTATAGCCTACGGTCCGGCGCCATCGTCGTTATGGTCAGCTATTATGCATGCTGATGTAAACGGTCGTTAATTCGAAGGCTTTGTAAACGGGATACGTGATGAGACGAAGTGTTTATTGCAAACAATCCGCTCGATACATTATCACAATCGCCGTTGCAAGAAGCAGTCGAAGATTCGTCTGTCATCTAAATCAGTTTGAAATTAAACCATTAAATCAAGACCTGCATGCAGCATCGAATCCGTACAATGCATGGGTTGTGTATAGGCCTACATTGCATGGGAAACTGCAAAACAAAACAATTAGAAAACCAGAAACTATATGGCTCTTAATTTGGCATCCTACACGACAAATGAAATATGTTTAGGGTTTCTGAAAGAACTTGTAATGGTTAGACAGACCGCTGTATATTAACCCAATTTAGCCACTATAGCCAGTCATTACAAAGCCAGAATAACCTCGAAATGAAACAGACTTTTGAAGAGAACGATCAATAATTATTATTACAGTGTTAGCAGCCTAAAGTAAAAAGCACGTCCGCCCTACAGGGCTCGATCTCGGTACCTCCAGTGGCGGTGCCAGGTGAGGCTAGGGTGGCTAAGCTCCCCCCCAAAAGTGATCAGTTTTTTGGACAGAGAAAATGAAATATTTCATGGGATTTGGACCAATCGACTAAAAAAGGTCACCAGGTCGTGTTTTTTTTTGGGGGGGGTGGAACTGGAAAAATGAAATATATTTTGTTGACATTGAGATTTAAACCGAATGACTTAAAAGATCGTCAACTTTTTTGACGGAGAAAATTGTTGTATTTTCTTGAGATTTAGACCAAAATAATGATCGACTAAAAAAGGTCGTCAGAAATTTTGGCGATTGAAAATGAAAAATTTCCTCCGCGATTCGACCCCCTCAACTTCTGGACCATGGGCCAAGTCTCCGCCCATGGCTTCAGACCCCAAACTGAAATCCTGGCGCCGCCAATGGGTGCCTCTCGCTCTCCAATGCGCACAACTCAGGAAACGCGAAATCAATAGCATTACCGGTATTGCAAGAAGACAAGCAAAACAATACTTTTGACCAGTCAACACGTATACATTGCAAACCAATAAACACGTATACAACTATACATGTATAGTATACACATACTCCGACACGTACACACACGAGCACATACGGACACAAGTCAACGCGTACATACGACCAGTGATTCCGTTAACGTGCGTCCGTGCGTCCCGGACGCACAAATTTTGACGCCGGACGCACAAAAATAAAGGCGGTGCGTCCATGGACGCACTGAAGTTGTGGATGGACGCACAAATAAATTAACGATGCGTCCATGGGACACCAATAAGAAATACCGTGGGGTCCGTATATGTGTGACTGTCTCAGTTTATGCATTGCGTATTAACTGACTGGTTAGTGGTGAATAATTTATGGAATGACCTATTTATGAATATTTCATTTCTTTGCAAGTTAGTGACGCATAGGCCTATATCCTACATGCAGGCCTAGATCTAAACCATCGACATGTCAGCAATAGTATAGCGTTCAACCATTCCCATGAGCTGGCTTTAAAAGTAATGATCGTCGTCGGACAGATCCTAAAATCAAGAAAATTAAAAGAAGTACAACGATGCTAAAATATTTTTTCTTGGAAAGTATAAAATTTGTTATCGTCGGGAAGATTGGTACAAGTTATCTACACTGTAGGCTATAGTGTCCTAAAATTTCCCTGTTTATTTTTTTAAATGATATGTCATTGCTAACAACAATCGCATTTTAGCGCTCTCAGGCTCTGCCTTCATTCATTCATTTCAATAAGTTACATATATAACGCCTCTACAATTAAGAAGCCCTCACAGAGGCGTTCTCCAGTCAATATTAATGCAGTTATTGCAATATGATGCAATCTGATTGTGCTCTAACACCAGCTTTTGCTTCTAAATTGCTGTTAATTTGTTCTCAAATTTTAAAAACTAAAAACTTCTACTTATCGTTGGCCTAGGCTAGCTATAGCCTATAGGCCAATGGCCTGCTTGACCTTTCACGATTCCACGATACGTGGCCTATATTTCATTCCAATTCAGCCTACCTCTGGAGAAGCTGGCTGTAATTTACGAGTTTATGCCTTAATTGTTATTTTCTGTATTGGTATCGACAACTTCAGATTTTCACACACAAAAAATAGTTAACGGTAAAATGAATTTTATTGCTGACTTTAGCTATATAGCCTAAATGAACTTTTGTAAACGGAGGAGGGTTAGAGCTAATTTTTACCTTCGCATGTGGCTGTTCGCAAAATGTAGCCTACGAGTTGCAACAGAATGAGAGGGTCAAAAACACTAATTTTTTTGGTAGGTTACGTAATAATAGGCCTAATGGTTGGGCCCTTTGTCGCGTTCGGAATTTTTTACATTTGGCCTACTATGGCCCGATGGGACTCCAAAAATGGACGGGTGTGGAATCCATGACTCTTATTTATTTGGTGTGGACTCCAATTTTTTTGATGTGATGCGTCCATGACTCCAAGAATTCAGACCTTAATGGAATCACTGCATACGACCTATAGTATACACATACATGCAAACGCATAGAGACACACACACATACTCACACACACACACACACACACACACACACACACGTAGCTACATATAGACACCCAATGCATGGTTTACAGCGGACGAACTACTAAACTCCTCCTTCAAGGCTTCAAGCTCCTCTCAAGTCTGCGGGGACGGACATCATTAGTCCCTCGTATTATATTGATCAGTGAGTTGTCTCTTTCATCCATGCTTCAGACTTCGGTCAGTAGGATCTATCTCAACTGCCTGTGGAGATTTACTGGTTCCTCGCAATGTGCCATCCTCTGCATCTGATCGACCTCCTTCTGGAACAATCCGTCACTCCGGCAGCCATTACTCTTTCCACCTTTGAGATCTTCCACAAAGAGGGAGCTTGCGTGTGTAAATGCTTGGATGATCATAAAAGACAGAGAGAAATGTTGTCAATAAGAATCATCTCATGAGCATAGATCTATTATAATATTGTAATCTCATCTATAGGTCTAAAAGTTTTAGATAAAGTTGACAACCACGCATGCACATACAAAGAATATTAGACATAAAATAATTGTCTTTTTACACAAGCAACTCTACACATACACACACACACACACACACACACACACACACACACGCACACACATATATATATATATATATAATTAGATTGACTAAAAACATCAGTTGGCATCACGTGATTAATTAGCATACAAAGCGTTTCTTAATCTTATTAATCGAATATAATTTTATACCGCAGCATCGAATCGACGAACACCTCTATCTGACTCAAAGTCGAGGGAATTCAAATACACGCTGCCTCCACTAATATCTGTGATTATCTATTCTGTAAGCAGCACGTAGACTTAACTATATATCCTCGGCCGGTATAATGATACAAAGCATCTGAGTGTATGGGAGTATGTGTGTCTGTGTTTGTGTGTGTGCGTGTGTGTGTGTATGCGCACGTGTGTGTGCGTGTGCGTGTGCGAGTGTGTGCTAAGCATAGACTATCGGCAATATGCAGGGTTGCGAGAATTATAGTAAAGCGTACCGGAAGTGCTGGGCCGGTTGTGGCGGAAGACATACGGCTCCACAGGGATCCTCTATTTATCCATTACCGCTTCCGGCGATGGATGAAGCGTCAGAGCTTCCTACGGGAAAGCGTCAGCTGTCAGGCACTCAGTGGAAAATCTCTGGAAAAATCATTTCTCTCCAGTCATATACGTATACACTCAGCCGTCTCTCAGTTGCTGCAATTCTACAGCATGCATTACGCGTGTATACACAGCACTGCAGTCAGACTCATATATCTCAGGCCATGCATAACAATAATATATATTTATTTATATCATATATATATATATATATATATATATATATATATATATATAAAAGCCTGTATAATTGGTGCAACATGTCTGAAGGTTGACTCCGCACTCATAATATGTATATGCAGACATGTCACTATGTATATGCATATATGTAGGGATATACGTAATCGTATGCATGCATATTTATGCATGTAGGCCTATTGTACTATGCATATAATATCTATTTGCAGGGTGGGCCTTTAGAAATGCAACAACGTTGACGCCTAATTATAACTTGAATACTTTTTACCTGAGCGTCTTGTGCAATATATCAGATTGAACATGAATAATTATCCATTCTATCGTTTTGCATAATATCTACGAGATACTATTACGACGACTTGAGATACTGAGCACTATTAATATTCGATGTCCCATTTTTTGCCATAAAACTGCAAAAAACATTTTTGCCATAACATTTTTGCCATAAAACTGCAAAAAAACTGTCTCCAAAACCAAAGAAATAATTATCAGGTGGGCTGGTATATAGAGCATTCTTTAGACCAGACTCTGCTTCTACCCGGAATTGAACAGCTGGATAGTGTCAAGGGATTTGGAATCCTCCTATACAGTCTACCTGGTCTACCGGTAACCTCTCTTTTCAAGCCGTGCTGATTACATTCTACGTCTACCTTTTTGAGCTCTGTAGCCCTACTCCTAGTTCTTGCCATTTCCGCTCCCTTCGTTCGACTGAACAAAGTCTGCTCTCAGTCCCTTTAGCTCATACTTCCACTATGCAGTACCATGCTTTCTCGGTGGTAGGACCCTCAACCTGGAATGGTCTTCCTCTGACCATCCGCTCTCTTTATAAAATTCTTCACAGACTTTCCTCTCTCATCTTAAGACAGTTTTATTTGGCCGCGCTGAGGTTGGCAGCGCCTCTGTGTAGTTGCTTACTTACTTACTTACTTACTTACTTAATTACTTACTTAATTACTTAATTACTTAATTACCTTAAATGCTTGTAAACCGGCATGATTTGACGATAACAAACATAGCACATGCACTCTGATGTATATGGATAATCTATATTATTACAATGTCATGTCGGCCTAGCAAATGAAAAACATGTTAGACGGTGACGGCTGAAGGTGCACTTGCACTTTGAGGTTCTATATTTATCCACTAGCTAATGGCTCGCGATATATGGCGGCGGTGCATTAAGTGCAATTTGACGACGAACGACACACACTCAATGCAATCCGATCTAAACGATGCTCCTCTTGCATGTCCTCATGTGCTGTGGCTATATACAGCGTAGGCCTACATGTATACTCTGCTCACAGCCCATGTTAGCCATGCAGGAGCTGCTGTCGACGATATACATAATGTTATATACAGGTAGACGGCGACTCATCAACCGTCTCCAGAGTCTATAGAGACCCTGCCATGTATATAATATTGTATTATATAAATATATGTATATACACCGTGGTTCAATAAAAAGTAGGCCAAACTGTTTTTCATATATCTCTAATGCCATACTAAAATTTTCCCGATATTTAGAGAATTGAACCAAGAATGTGATTCCAATATATCATGTCATAAATTTGAACGGATAGAAAGATATCATATCAATCTTTAAATTTCATCTGCCGAAATTTAAGTTTACGAACAATTTTCTTTTGGATTTTGTAACAAAGTAGGCTACTTCAATCATGAAAACAGTCTTTAATATTTTTGTGAAGAAGCTCTAAATAGTAATGGTTACTACTAAAATTTTCCCGATATTTGGAGAGTTGAACCAAGAATATGATTACAACGTATCATGTCATAACAGTCATAAATTTGAACGAACAGAAAGATACGAATCTTTAAACTTCATCTGCAGAAATTTAAGTTTGCGAGCAATTTTCTTTTGGATTTTGTAACAAAGAACTTCAACATGAAAATGTCTTTAATATTTTTGCGAAGAAGCTCTAAATAATAATGGTTAATAAAATTTTCCCGCTATTTGGAGAGTTGAACCAAGAATATGAATCCAACGTATCATGTCATAAATTTGAACGAACAGAAAGATATGAATCTTTAAACTTCATAGGCAGAAATTTAAGTTTGCGAGCAATTTTCTTTTGGATTTTGTAGCAAAGAACTTCAAACATGAAAATGTCTTTAATATTTTTGCGAAGAAGCTCTAAATAGTATTGGTTGGTTATTTAAATAAAGAAGATGTAATAGGCGACAAGATTGAAACTGGTCTGTTCGGGGGTCATAATGTGGAGGAAATGAAGTATGATGTCTCTCTTGTTAGCATTTCGATGGTTTCCAATTGGGAACGACCAAGCGTCGAAACCGCAACGAGCACCATAACAGACTTACGGAAAACTTAAATTTCGGCAGATGAAGTTGAAAGATTCATATCTTTCAATCCATTCAAATTTATGACATGATTATGTTGCAATCATATTTTCCGTTCAATTCTCTAAAAATAATTATTGGGAAAACTTTAGTATGATTAATCATCCGGCATTAGAGATAGGCCTATATGAAAAATATTTTGGTTTCCTTTTTATTGAACCACGGTGTATACACATGGCAGTGGCGGTCAATATGTCGTTTTTTTTGCTATACCTGGTTTCAAAAGATCCGTTTTATGGACATTTCTAAATCCTGACATAGACGGTGTGCCTTAATTATTGTTTGGCTTCCTTACCTACAAAGATGTTTTGACGTGAGTTTGAATCATGCAGCGTTATCGATCGCCCATATTCTATGTATACATTCTATGTATACATTAGACCTAGGGGAGAGTTGCCGTAAACGGACCGTTGCCTTGATTGGACCACAGCCGTTTCACAACCTAGATGTCAATTTAACCATGGTTTCAACTGCTGTATTCTTGATCAATTCAATATTAGTCGTATCGTTGTAGTCGGTTTTGCAGTAGGCTGAATATTTAATAAATTGCAGTTGAAAGTCAATTTCGTGTAGTTTTGATGTAATTCTAGCCGTTCCTAACAACGAGGGTAGACATTTGAGTTAAGGTTTAAAAATGCAATTAACTTTCCTTTAATTAGAAGAAGGTTTCATGTTTGAGCAACAATAAGTAATTTTACTTTCGAACTGACGCTTGCTGAACTATCGCAGTCTAAATAGAAGTAGTCCGTGTTGCCTGAAATGGACCACCAAAAGTTTCCTGAATTGGACCAATAATTTTGGCATGGTCCATTTAAGGGCACCGGCTATTGCAGTGTTACATGGTGCTTCTATGCATAATAATCAGTCCTATTATGCAGCACATCCTATGTAGCCTACTAACTGTGTGTGATTCATATAGCCTAACTATTAAGTGTTAAGTTTTTAACTGAATCGATATTAAGTAGGTATAGTCCAGGACCTATTATAGATTAAAGGCTTAACTATTTAAATAGTAGTTAGTTTGTTAATATTTAAATAGCGATTCTGACAAAAGTTTAACTGTCAATGGCCGGGCTTGTCATATGGTTAAGTTGATTTCTACTACTGTGTAGTATTTTGACAGTTTTAAACGCGCTTAATTGCGTGGTTTTAGGCAATAAGTGTTCCTAAACGTTTCCAGTGGTTTTTTAATAGCAGAATTACCTTTTACAAGTCTTTGAAATACAGTGTTCCATTCAGGGCAACTGGGCCAGTCAAGGAAACCATGTGGTCCATTCTTGGAAACAGGTTGCCTTGACTGGACCGTTTCGAGCTCCAGTTTTGTTTAGTTATTTCTCATAAATCCATCAATATTCTCTGTACTTTGCCGATTGTGAGCACACTTGACATATTAATCCATCATGTGGCATCGTTTCCTTTTAGAAATTTGGTAACATTTGTTCAGGACACTTGGGTTTGTCCAAAGTGGTCCATTCATAGCAACTCTCCCCTATATACATAGAGGTTGAGTGCATGCAGACTTTTAGGACTATATATAGTCACGCGTATGCGAACATTTTGTATGCAACTACAAGCCCTAAAATCGCGCAAAGAATATCAATGCATCATAAAACAAATGCATGTAGCCTATACAACTGGATCTTACATTTCGTCCTTCTAAAGCTTGGAAGTGCATCATCGACCAAACAGCAAAAGAGAGATGACCTTGAACAATCGTGCGCAAAGAACGAACTGGTCAAGGTTGCAAAACAGGAGCCATCTTGGTGGCGGATAGAATACTATAGTGTAGGCTATCATATAGTCTCCGTGTTATACTCCGAACGACCTGTAAGCTGATACCGTCGTTCTCCATTAAAGGCTTTGTTGTGTATAATTAGTTTTCATTGAAAGACTTGAACCTTAGAAATACAGCCAACGACAAGGCATGGCCAGCACTAACTCTTGCACACTGCAACCACAGACTCGCAAAAGAACACTGCAGACGCAATTGCTATTCTTGTCTGAGGACATTGTTTATTGCGCGGAGACAGCGCTTGTAAAAACCGAAATGTGCAGCCAATCAACTACACAGGGATGGATTGCAGACCTTTGCAGTTTTACCGTACGGTAACTATCTGCTAAACGCCAAGTTTTCAGTAGGTATTTTGGATTTATGAAGAGATAAATTTGCTTTAAGCTTTAAATTGATCTAAAATCAATGCTTTCGAAAGCGTATAAAATTATAAAATTAGCGAGAGAGATAAAGACAGACAGACAGAGACAGAGATACAGAGAGACTATGGCAGACTGTAAAGAAAAGATTTTATGGTTGAAAGACAGAGGCAACGAAACATGGAGAGATTGGAGACGCAGCGACAGAAACTGAGCAGTGAGCATGCCAGCGACAATAACATCTAGCGACAGATTCTGTAAACACGGATAACACAACGACAGGCTAAGAACAGAAAGGCATCGCCAGGCTAAGAACAGACAGGACAACGTCAAACTAAGAACAGACAGGACAACGTCAAGTTACATAAGAACAGACAGGACAACGTCAACTAAGAAAAGACAAGACAACAGCAGACTGTAAACAAACAAGACTTGAAACAGACAAGACTGGAAACAGACAAGACAAAGGCAGACTGGAAACAGACAAGACAACGGCAGACTGGAAACGGTCAAGACAACGGCAGACTGGAAACAGTCAAGACAACGGCAGACTGGAAACAGTCAAGACAACGGCAGACTGGAAACAGACAAGACATGAAACAGACAAGACTGGAAACATACAAGACAACAGCGGACTGGAAACAGACAGTAGAAACAACAGTATAAACTTTGAATTCAACGGCATTGTCATTAATCAATAATTTGGTTGAGATTTTGCGGCGTCTTGCAGGAAGCATCTGTCTATTTTGTCTGTCTAACCCCTCTTTCCTACTCTCTATTTGATCATTACGAATCCCTCTTCCCTACACTCTAGTCAATTGCTTCCTTCAAAATAAATGAAGGAAACGGATAAGGACAGCGAGCCATGGTTGAGCAGAACATAAGATGCGGTCAATAATAGCATCTGTCTGTTTTTGACTCTTTTTGCTTGCAGCTATGGTCTGTGTGCAATATATATTTAAGAGTTTTACAGGTTCAACCCCATAAAAATAATTTTTGTATTTTTAAAACTAATTTGTGAGCTTTATTATAGTAGCGGGCCCTATTAAAAATAATGATGATAAGAATGCTAATAGTAATAATAATAATGCTAATAATGCTAATAATGATGCTAATAATAATAATGACGATGATAATAATGATGATGATGATGATGATGATGATGATGATGATGATGATGATGATGATGATGATGATGATGATGATGATGATGATGATGATGATGATGATGATGATGATGATGATGATGATGACGATGACGATGACGATGACGATGACGATGACGATGACGGTGATAATAACAACAACAACAACAACAAGGCCGTGGCCTTCAGAGTCACATTTGTGGACATCAGTGTAGACGAGGCTCAGTAGTTTCAAAATTTTAATCTTAGGATAGCTTTTAAAAACCTGAGGGATCATAATTATGCGCCTCGGGTAAATAAATAATAATAATAATAATAATATTATTATTAATTATAGTAATTAAAGAAGAAGAAGAAGAAGAAGAAGAAGAAGAAGAAGAAGAAGAAGAAGAAGAAGAAGAAGAAGGACAATTTATATGACACCGCAACACAACGATGCCGTTACAAGGATGTCTTTTTAACCTTTCCCTCCTCGGAATGGAAATCCCCGACACTTTTCCTGGCAACGCCTCTGGCTATATATGTCGCGCCTCTGTGTGTATGTGTTTGTAAAGTTGTTTGCCTATCTCTCAAATGTCGCTGCTCGTTCTCGCCAATTCCCATTGAAACACGCGCAACGCCTTTGTTCGGACCGATGCGAACGTGGCGCCCCTCTGGTGACGGCTCTTCTATGCAGCGACCGTTGAAATACGAAGCAGCGCTGCTGCTAAATTTAGGTGAGTGCAGTGATTGTGGCGCCTCCAGTGACAGCTGGTCAGGACTGCACTTATGCAGTTTCATATCCGGGTGTCGTATTCCGGGACACGTCGAGACGGTCAATATGGCATTACTCACCCACACTGCGTAATATATCTATACACTATTATTTTGTAGATGCAGTCTATGTGTGCCATATAACCCATATGTAATCTTAAATATATGGGTAGTCCAATGTTTAGGATGAATTATTATGTACGTGTAGGCCTGTTTTGTGTAGCAGACTGCGTCGGCCTCGTCGGTCAACGTTTAGTTCTATGCGATACAATCTTCACTTGTACACAATGGCGCTGGAGTATTGTGAACTGCCCATTGGTGTTGTCGAGAATAATGTTCACTGTTTCGCATGTTATGGTCTCCTGCCAAATATATTAAAACTCACTACCAGTTTGCGTCATGAATTCGCTTGAATCATGGGTCATATTATTGGTTAAAATACTTGATAGATGATATCTGTCACCTGCAGATTGAGAACTTTAAACGTTTACAGCATAATTATGGCCGATATAGCTGTAAAGATTGCAGTTTTCATTGTTTCTTAGTTGTGACTATCGTCACGGTTGCATCTGTCTTAACAGTGCAGGACATGTACTAAGTGTTTTGTGACATGGACTACCAAGGAGAAAGGCTACCACCCTTTCTGGATTTTGTGTTTGGTTTGAGATATCAATTCTTTGTAATCTATCAATTGATTCAGCAGGCATTTCTAAACAAAATGGTATGTTTAGTTTTCAAGTATATAAATTAACGTCGAAATTATGCAATTTTTAACATGGACACGATCCATTCCACACAACTTGTATTTAGATTCTGTGTGTTTTGAAAATCACATATAATACAAGAATAGCTTACATGTAATGAACCATAATGTGCAACAAAACAAAGTAGTAATAAGTGATTATAAATTAATTAAGTCTGTAAGTGTTTGGGTATGATCAAAATCGAGAGGCATGTAGATATAATTATCAGCAATCAACACGAAACAAGAAGAAATTGTCATTCTTCCCGGCAGTCAAATATGTCAGTGGTCCTTGAATCATTACAAGTTACTCCCGTTCTTGTACGAATGCTTCTTATAGTATACAAACCGTTTTCTTACACACTTAACAGCACCCCTATAATATATGTCTATGCTTTAGTAGCATCGACAGTTTATATAGCCCTTCACTTACCACACCTGTACAGAATAATGGCACACTTTCGCACTTTATTGCTACCAGCAACCCTGGATACTGAGGCAGACTTCCAACTGGTCCGTTTAGCATGAACTATTGTTCAGGTTCAAAGTCTTCATCATGGTCGGTCCATCATTCTGGAATAAGTTAGGCTACCTAGTAGACCCTTTTCCGCAAACGTTTGGAAGCCAGCAGTCTCTTTGATTGTGGTTTGGCGCTGCCAGGGTGGGAGTGCCTCTGAGAAGTTTCTCCTTAAGTGGCGCTATATAAATTCATGATCACGATTACTGCCATCTTCACTTATAATTTATTAGCATTTCTCAATCCATTATTTAATATCTGTTTGATCCAATTTATGTTCTTTAGCTGTTGAAAAACGTTTACGCAGAAATATCGGTTCCCGTTGTGACAAAATATCACCCATTTTCACACATCTTTATTTATTATGATCACTTCCGGTTATTAAAAGACAATTCTTATTAGGCATGGAAATATAGGTCCACATTCCCTCTATAGAATGGCATAGTTTGTTTCTCTTCACAAAAAAATCTGGACATGATATAGTCGATAAACTAGGAGAGGTGGTATCCAGTTATCTAACCTACCTTATGTCAAAATTTTATTCCATACGAGACCGGTTGGGGAAATAAAAAACTTAGGGAATGATGGTAACCACCCATGTGTGGGTAGCTCGAGGTTAAGACTATGAGGTCAAGCGTGATGAGGTCATGCGAGTCAAACAACTAGACACAAATGTCAAATATAGGGTCATATTAGGTAAGATAAAATGAGATAAAGTCGTGAAGTTGTTAAACTCTGATCATTTTAACCACCACAAGCGATAGGAATCGAGTGTTTACGCATTGCAGCAATCCTTCATAAGGAATAACATAATCTTATTTATTTATTTTCTACGGATATCCGTGTGCTCGCGTTGCCAACACGTACTTCATCGCACGATAGCAACCGACGCATTCGATGTGTTATGCAATGCATCGCAATTGAATTGATATGCTAACGAAAATGCATTCATACCTTGACTCATGTATATGCTACTCGCGCATACTGACACGACACACACACACACACCACACACGCACACTTACCGGTGTAGCATACCGTATACGTGTAGCTTCATCCTCAGATTCCGCACGAAAATCAGTGGTCAATTGATGTGGCGCCAGGCAAAGAAGGACTGATGATCTAAAGCTGCACACGAGACCAATACAACGCCGCAGAAATTCCGCGAAACATCTCTCACCAACCGCATCCTTTCTGCATCTGCGCTCCCGCTCTTCCTGCTGCTGCTGCTGCGCTGCCTGCCTCTGAAACCGGCTCCAGCGCCTGTCACGCATCGAACGCCATCAGACCGGACGGACGGACGGACGGATGCGGGTTGCAGCTGCTGCTGCTGCTGCTGCTGCTGCTGGTGGTGGTGCTGCTGCTGCTGAGCCAGAGAGACAGAATGGGATTTGTGGCTGGTGGTATAGTGACGACCGTCTTCTCGGGTAGATTAGACTAATAATGGCCGAATGCATGAGCTGCCATGTCATCCACGGGAAGCCATCGTGTCCCAGTTTACTGAATGAGCCATCGACCCCATATATATATATAAAGCCATTGGAATTGGTAATCCATCGGTTATAATTATTCTAATCTCAGTTATTTTTTCTAATATTTATTATAGGCATGCGATTGCTCTGCTATATAATTATGTCTCGTCCGATTACCAACCTAGCTTTGTTTATTGTTTTGCACGATAGTTATTATTAATATTATCGCAGCTTATAATGTTCTCTTATCTTTATACTCTAGTTCGTTAAACGTATAGACCTATAATACTTAAAACAGTAATGAACTGTATTTTGTCGCACTTGGTTATCTATATTATTTATTACTTAAAGGTCTTTAAAGAGTCAGCTATATCGAATGGAATTACATGCGTTGAACGACGTCTAACATATAATATTATAATATTGCATGATTCAGTTAGGTATATAGCGCGTAGGTCTCATTCAGAGCCAGTATACAAGCTTACCAAAGGCATTTTGAATGAAAGAGGAAGTACTTTCTCACTGACAGATGACGTTCTCATTACGTCACGACTGCTGAACCCTTAACGTGACGTCGAGATGACGTCTTCGATCATCGCCCCTCTAATATATATTCGTATCTTCAGAGCCAACCACAACGGATTGATAATACGCAATTGGTTCGTTCGTCTTCGTCAAAATAATGGTTGCAGTTAAAGAGGATCAGAATAGCATCAGACTGTGTGTCATTCGCAAACTTAAGGAGGGATGTGATACTTCTCCAAACATTGCAGAATCATCTTCCATGGTATAAAGCCTACGGCGTGGTGTGAATTTCACGATGATTGGCCGATGCTTGTTGTTTTTACTGCGAGAAAGCTGATGTGCGACTTGGGAGTCTGGGAATTAGGCCTACTATATATACAGTGTTAAGAAGGCCATTTCACAGGCTGGCAACGACTCACCGTTGGTCGGGATACTCGGGAACAACATCCGAATGAAGTTAGGAAGTTGTTAATCTCAGCTGCAGTGGGTCGTCTGGAATTTCTTGGAATATATATATTAGGACGTTTATTATAAGTTGAAGGGATCTTCACTAAATCATCTGCGTCCATTAATCTGGATATATGCCGTAACCTATACGTAAATTCATTTATCTTCGCAGACTGTCGCAATAATTGTGATTTTTCAATCAACCAATCAACCAATCAATCGATCAATTTTGTCTTTTCTCTGTATTGAGCTGACAAGTCTCAACTTGTGATGAATGTCAGACAGAAATCTCATAAATTATTTCTGCCTCCAACAGTTAATGACTAAATTCGTTTGAGATTAGCTAGGCCTATACCAATACTATCACAGCTGTCACAACTAGTTAATAAACGGGTTGAGAGAATTAATTGGCAATGCACAATTGTATACATGTAAGTTTAAGTAGCGATTGGTTGAGGATGATATATTTAACGGATGTTTCTAAATAATACGCGGGATGTTGAATTGCGATGATTCTTGGCTGGCAGGATGGATACCGTGCATGGCTTTAAAGATCTAACTCATAACGGAAGTGGGCGAGAAAGTCCATTCGAAACATGAGTTCCAACTGCTTTAATAGCCGACAAAGGTCGGGTGTCAACTCCATCCGACAGATCCAAGGTTTTTCATGGACTACGATGATGCTAAGAGTATTGAGATGACGTTGGACGTCATTCCATGGGTCAGAGCAAAAGACAATTCAAAAGACCTTGATTACATAGGCTATATAAGCTTATAGACCTATTCTCTCTCGGCCTCGGGAATGACAGAGGGACTAAGGCGTCCCCCTACTGTCCCTCAACATATTAACCATCTCTCGAGTCTTTGATTTGAGTAGAAGATTAGTGCTTCTTGCCAACAGCGATAATTCATCACAATACAGCAAAACATCTCAATATTATTTAGATGTGTTGCTGTATTGTGATGAATTATTGCTGTTTGCACCTGGGTGGAACCAGTTAACAAATGTTGGTGTCATCGGACAATAATTTGAAAACCTTCAACAGCGTCAGCGTACGGGATCAGGCCTATATAGCCCATGCAGAATCCTGCACAATGCTACAAGTATAGCAGCAATCACATGCCGCAAGAGCCGAGCCGAGCCGAGCCAAACCACGCCACCAAGCCATATAACATGGCTTCTATTCGCGGAAGTAGGCTACATGTAAGTGATGAGCCAAT